>CM062836.1:3190058-3210359 GCA_031772345.1 Himalopsyche anomala | reverse complement strand
CCCTTTTTCTTTTTATATTTAAATATTTCGACATAAATCCTTCATAAAGTTTCCTAATAAATCGACAAAAAACCTTGTTAACTAACAACATGCTCTCATTTTAAGTAAGTCATCAATTAGAAGTTCTGTTTTTTTAAATTAACCTTTAAAAGATATTCAAAAAATAAACCACCCTTTCGTACTAATTCCACATTTATTAAATATGGCCAGAACCAGTTTCGCTCATCACGAGTATTATCAAATGGCTATATTGAATAAATGTGAAAATAGTACAAAAGAGTGTTTTATTTTTTTAATATAACGCCTTACCATTAAATTACATTGATCACATTAAATAGTGATTTGAGGCAGTGCTTTCCAAATTGAGGGCTGCCGCAGAACATGTTTTTTTGTTCAAGAGGGCCGTTACATGAAAATGTTTGGGAAGCAATTGATTTAATGAATATGACAAGTAAGTATATTGATATATTGCAAAACAAACCAAAATCAGTTTCGTCTAAAGACGGTTTAGAAACATCTTGATTTATTTTCCTTATTATATTGCATTTTTAATTTTATCAAAATACTACTATCATAAGATATGCGTAACTGAATTTTTGAATCAATCCAAATGCCGCCTCTTAAAGCAAAATTTTTGGGAGCATGCTAAAGGCTTCCGTGCCATAGGAAATCGTGCTGTATGAGAACGGTGAACGGATTCTACCGAACATTACTTTTCCGAACACGAACACCCGAACGGGAATAGTCCGAACACGAACACTCCGGCCAAGAATACACCGAACACCGATTCTTTCGGACTCGGAATCTTCCGCACACAGAACCTTCCGGATATAGAATACTTCGCACACCGAATACTCCGAACATTTAAATATTTTTATTGGAAAAATCATTGTTTTATTGTAACGTGGAATGTTTTATGGCAATTATGCCAAATATTTTTCATAATGAAAACAAGAAACGTATTTAATTTTCATGTATATAAGCAGTTTAAAATTTTATTTGATTTTAACTTATTAATTTTGAAAATTGCGTTTTATTATAATTGTGCTGATATTTTTGATTATATTGAAAGGAAATACCATGCATATAAACATTTAAAATTGCAAATTGATATTAACAGTACTTTAAACATAATTTTATTATCTTATTGATACACATATTATACATATTTTACATTCACTTGACAAATGGAAAAATGTGTACAATTGGTCATTGGACATGTATATATCAAATTTCAAACATATTATGTGTTTGTAATTTTTTTATTGCAATGAAGAAATGAAAGTATAGTTGAAGTTATTGTTAGATCTGTTAATATTATATTCCCCCCTCCCACCCATCCTATCTTATGAACGGGGCGTATCGAGAGTGATTAGGTTACCACAAGTCCTGTCCTAGTCCTATCCTTCTATCCCTACTCTCTTTGGAAAAAGACAGGTTGGACAACTGAGTAACAAGCAGTTCTCGTTGAAACACTTATGTTGAGATAAACTGATGGCCATAGACTAGTATACTTAGGACTGTGACTTTTTCTTTTAATTTGCAATACTTCTTTGTGAATTAATGTTATACAATGACAAATGTAGGTCACTTTTAGGGTGTTCACTGTCAATACTTGGTGGAAAAGCATTATATAAAAATTAATAAATTATTAAATAAAAAATATATGTATTGATAAATTTAATCTGAGATGACTTTTTAATTATATGTTAAATGTGTTAAAAATTTTAATTTTGTGTTATTTTAGAATCACTTTTAATGTAATTGGTAATTTCTTTTCAATGCCAATTGTTGTTTATAACTGTTCATTTTTGTATAAATAGCATTGTTAAATTATATTTCTTATTAGTTGACGATGCTCGTAATGAGCGAAACCGGTCCTGACATATTAAATAAAGTGGAATGAATTACAAAGGAATATTGTGTGTTTACTAACGAATGTAGGTATTATAGCTTTAAGATAGATTTTTTGTGTTAATTTTTTTTAACTTTAAAAAGCATAAAAATAATAGTTTAATGTAGTTTGGTGGTTTGGTATTCAATATAAGTTTTTATTTCAGAATTAAAGTCAATTATGTTATTGTTGAGAATTTTAATACATGTTTTGATGTTATAAAAACGTCGTAATCTCATGAACAAAATTTTAACGTCCATTTATTGGTGTAAAAGCTCAATAATTTTATTAAAGATACTTTAGTTCTTCTGATAAGATTGGATTTACTTTATTGAAAAATTCCATTTCTATGTAGATTTAGTGTTGGGATGATTATAAATATTTTTTAGACTTATGAATCAATAGAAGTCAGAGTAATGCTGTTTATTTAAGGGTACATATCAACACATTTATGTAGTAAACAAATCACGATACCATGAAAACAGTTTTATCAAAAAAATATAATATATTACTAAAATAAGAAGGAAAAAAGACATTTTATTTATTAACATTATAGAAAATTAACAGGATTTTTCATTAAACTTAATATGTAACTACATATAGGTACATAAAAACATAAATATAAAAAAATAAGTTTTTTTAGCTACATTATTTATTTGTTATGTTAGCAAGCGATCATTGTGTCAACTGTCTAAAAAGGTCGACTCATAGTAGATCTAAAATCCAAATATGAAAAGTTTACAAAATATGTATTTATTATCATATAATAAAAAACAAAATATACATACACAATATACATGTTTACAAAATATATATTTATTACAATATAATACCCTTCAGGTATTAATCCTCTGACGCTGAAGTAAAAGAAGGATCGGTAGCCAACAGATCTACAATGTTTTCGCACGAAATGGTTGTAAAATAATAACATTATTATTTTGTAAACCAAAGACCTTTTAGCAACTGCGTGCATTTAATCCAAAACAAATGTTTATATTCAACAATAATAAATATGTATTATCTCTTATATCGTGAGTTTCTATTGAAGAATAAACTATTTTTTTAAAAGCACTACTGTCATTAGATTACGACGTTTTCATAACATTAAAACATGTATTAAAACTCTCAACAATAATATTAATTGACTTTAATTCTGAAATAAAAACTTATATTGAATACCAAACCACCAAACTACATTAAACTATTTTTTTATGCTTTATAAAGTTTTAAAAAATTAACACAAAAATCTATCTTAAAGCTATAATGCCTACATTTGTCATTGTATAACATTGATTCACAAAGAAGTATTGCAAATTCAAAGAAAAAGTCACATTCCTAAGTATACTAGTCTATGGCCATCAGTTTATCTCAACATAAATGTTTCAACGAGAACTGCTTGTTACTCAAACTCTTTTTCCAAAGAGAGTAGGGATAGAAGGATAGGACTAGGACAGGACTCGTGGTAACGTAATCGCTCTCGATACGCCCCGTTCATAAGATAGGATGGGTGGGAGGGGGGAATATAATATTAACAGATCTAAGAATAACTTCAACTATACTTTCATTTCTTTCAATAATAATAATTGCTAAAATTATTTACTGAAGTCATTGCAATAAAAAAATTACAAACACATAATATGTTTAAAATTTCATGTACACATTTTTGCATTTGTCAAGTGAATGTAAAATATGTATAATATGTGTATCAATAAGATAATAAAATTATGTTTAAAGTACTGTTAATATCAATTTGCAATTTTAAATGTTTATATGCATGGTATTTCCTTTCAATATAATCAAAAATATCAGCACAATTATAATAAAACGCAATTTTCAAAATTAATAAGTTAAAATACGAATAAAATTTTAAACTGCTTATATACATGAAACTTAAATACGTTTCTTGTTTTCATTATGAAAAATATTTGGCATAATTGCCATAAAACATTCCACGTTACAATAAAACAATGATTTTTCCAATAAAAATATTTAAATGTTCGGAGTATTCGGTGTGCGAAGTATTCTATATCCGGAAGGTTCTGTGTGCGGAAGATTCCGAGTCCGAAAGAATCGGTGTTCGGTGTATTCTTGGCCGGAGTGTTCGTGTTCGGACTATTCCCGTTCGGAGTGTTCGTGTTCGGAAAAGTAATGTTCGGTAGAATCACCGAACCTATGAGAACATGTCAATAGGAGGATGTTATAACTCTGCCAAACATATCTTGGTAGTTAGATCAGCAATATAAACCTTGAAGTTAACAGAAAACAACAATAATAAACGAAAATCAATTTATTTTTATATTTAACAATGAGATAAACTGATTGGCCTTTAATTCCGAAAACAAGCATCTTTATCTTAATTTAGCGAGATATATTATAATAAATTTGTTTTTTTTTTTAAACCAAGGTTTTTCTTTTTAATACAAGACCGCGTGAAAACGTTCTTGGCAATCGAAGTGGTTTTGAGACACCTGGTAGAAGTTTTCTTACGTCAACAAATCGTGGCATTACGTAAGAGACAGATAGATACACATGTGCAAATTACTTAACTTAACCAGATAGAGCAGGACGTGACTTAAATTATTTGTTCTTATTGTTATTTGTTTTGGCTTTCTTAGCGCAGCGATTGATTTCTCTTACCTTACGTTTTATTTCCTTAATTCATTTTGGCTTTACATACTAATTCATCATCTCCTTCACAAACCGCCTTTTTTACATTTTTACACGATTAAGAAGGATTTTTTTATATAAATTTCTTTAACATATTGTTAACTACGATGGCCGGTTATTAGGCATTCACTTTTCAACCTATCTTTAATTACTCATTAACAACATTAGTTAAATAACGTCTTAAAATTGCAATCAAAATCATTTCTTCTTTGAAGAAATTTTAGCCATTCATGTGTCATGTACTGTTTATTTAAAAAATATTTATTTAGCTTTGGGCAGCAGGTTTTATTTTATTTAGCTACATTTCGGCTATATTAATTTCAAACCTAATGCAACAGGAATCTACTAAATCGTGAAATGTAAAACCCTTTTCGTATTTTTTCTATTTCTAATACTGTTCTTCGTTTTATTAATATATATATATATTCAAGAGTACCTGATTCGAAGACCATAATTGTATGTCCCAATATCTCAAATGTATAATCAAATATATATATATATATATCTATATAATCCCTGCTTGGGATTGTATCCCAATATTCCCGTCAGATGGCAAAGAGTTAAGTACGACTAAGCCACAAAGATCGGATTTCGAATACATGCATGGTGTGTACATCTTATATTTTCAGATAATCTTAGTGACTGTCTTTCCTAAACCATAAAAAGATTAGGATATAATCTATAAAATAGGTTAGTTATTAATTATTTTGAACGATGACATTAAGTTATAATTAAATAGAATACGGAAACTTTTTAATCCTAATGGGTTGACAAAGTATTTCGGGAATCGAATCTTGGCTCTCGGCCACGTAACTCTTCCAAGTTCACATCTGACAACTACCAGATTAAGGATTTGTCCAAAATAGAATCGAAACTGGGTTAACATGCAAAATTTACGATAGATAAAAATCGAGTTTATAGGAATGTTTTTTTTTTGTTTTATTACTCAGTGCTATTCTTCGCGATGACGTTCGTAAATAAATCATTTTTTTCTTACTACTGCCAAACTTCGTAAACATTATATTGATCGTTTAGTAACCGAGATGCTTATTATGAACGTTTGATGGTAGATTTCATAATAGACTTACTGTTGTATTCCCAATGTGGTATGGAAGATACCATTAGAAGTGATTTAATATATATATATTTTTATGTATATATATTTTCGTTACAGGTAAAGATTGAAGTCTCTTATAGTTGGTGAATCGTTTTTTCTACGCCATGTTATAATAAGATAACAGATTGTACTTACCTCCAGACACAATCACTTTTAATTGATTCAAAGGCATTGTATTCAAAAAATGAAACCCTTTTTCTTAATAGTTTTGTTATTATTTATTAAATATCAAGACCGTTCTTGTTTATCCTGAGCATTATCAACTGACGAAAATATCGGCCCGTAATTAATAAATAAATAAATAATAAGATAGTAAAAAGAAACTTCAATTGACCTAATATTACTAACCGCACTGATAAATTATTTTTGCGAACTTAATACAAGATTAAGTTAATAAAACTTTTTTTTATTATTCAAACCTGACTGATTCTGTAAAATGTATGAATTGTTGGTTAAGTTGTTCTGCAGATTACGATACGATATTAACCGATACTGGAACCGGTACTTAATTTTGTACGAATCGTCTCCTTACTATTGATACCTCTTAAGTCTGTTTAAATAATAGAAGAATAAAACGTAGTAAAAAAACAAGCAATTAAACATAGAAATCCTTCATAATCAAAAATCTTCCAACATTGTTTGTGACATACGAAGTTTTAATTCCGTATTTGATACCATTTTTTAAAATGTGTAAATAAATAGACAGAATTTTTTCTACGTGGGTAGAGTCTTGAGATTTTGGTACAATTCTAAACTACTTTTTGTTTACACTTTGTAGAAAAATCTTCATTTTTACAAAAAGTCGGACTTACAAAGTTTTAATAGTATAGTGACGAAACAACCTCTAAATCACGGGTTCCCAACCTGAAGGGTCGCCAACTTTTTTCGATTTTGGATTTGAAAAACAAAATAACGAAAAAGTATAGCAAATCGAGGATTTCAAATTCCTCGGGGGGTCGCCTAGTCACATGGCTTTATAAAAAGGGGTCGCCACCCGAAAAAGGTTGGGAACCTGTGCTCTAAATGGTGAATTTTAGTCACCTGTTATCCCATGTATTGTCCTTATCGTGTTAACAACAATAGAAAATAAATTAAAATAGCAGCTTTGTGGATTGGTATGCTTGCTTTTTACGTTTGAAAAAAACTGGCTGATACAACGTTACTCTACTAATGACATTATTATGTCATGTATATCAATAGTATTTATTAAAACGATTTTTATTCAGAGGATAATGGTTTGAACGGTTGTACTATATAACTTGAGTATTCCGTCCAGCACAAAAGAAAATATAACGACGTATTGTGACAGTAAAATTCAGTTTGCACTTACATGTTTTTATATTCGGCCGTTATTTTTCAAAAGCTTCGAGTAGCTTTTTAAGCGATTACTGGCGCGATGTAAAGTGGTTGTAATTCATTTTCCGTTGCATAACACTATGCAGTGACGTATATTTTTATGTGCTACTTTCCAAAGACAAAAACAGTCGTTCTTTTAAATTAGATTAAAATACTATTCAGAAGATTAGCTGTTTCAAACAATCGTTGCCATTTACTGCAATATTTCGTGAAAAAATAAAAACTGGCTCTATTTTTTACAGTACATCGTGGTAATAGATAACAGATGATTTTGATAAAGATGAATGCAGAGGAGATGGTTGCTCGCTTTGTATTCCTTGGTATGTAGTATTTATAAAAGTAAAAACTGAAATATTTTATAAAAAAAAAGTGATGAACGTAAAAATCTGTGTTATATGGTATTATTCAGTCTAATAATCCTGGATCTTGATAGGGAATCCTAGACCCTTATTTAATTGGCAGAGTATTTAATACGGCTCTCGAAAAAAAATCGGCGGTACGGCAATCTTTTATTTTATAAAAATACGATCAAATATAATGAAACATTTCTTTTTTTATAATTTGTTTTTAAATTTTGTATACACTTAATCTTTTTTACGATTATTATGCACGGATATTTTAGATCATAGGTTCTTAACCTTTTTCTGGTGGCGACCCCTTTTTATAAAAGCCATGTGGCCCGATGCAATTGAAAAAGACATTTTTTCATTAAGATAATTTTAGTTGACTGTAGTTTTAGTTTTGTTCTCAACCTTTTTCTGGTGGCGACCCCTTTTTATAAAAGCCATGTGTCCCGCGGCCCGATCCAATTGAAAAAGGCATTTTTTTCATTAAGATAATTTTAATTGACTAGTTTTAGTTTTGTTGCTCAAATCCAAAATCGAAAAAAGTTGGCGACCCATAGGTTGGGAACCCGTGTTTTAGATGAAACGTATCCCCCTTGTAAAATGAGGATTAAGTTTACTCTAAATGTCATACTTTCTTGCGGCCCGAAACCATCATAATTTGTTTTTATGCGGCCCGCTAGGTTGCTTACGCTGGCCAAGGCTGAGATTTTTTTTATGCGGAATATCACATTTACTTATCTGTTACCAGACAGGTGATCTGATAAAATCTGTTTTAAAATATAAGTTTACAAGTTGGCTTCCCACCACTACCCGTTGTGTAAATGCAGCCAACATTTAATGACCGCCTTCCACAACGCTATTGACAGAAAAAAAATGAGTCTACCCCTCACATTCATGGCCCGAGCAGAACTGCACGGAACTGATTTTGAGCCATGCACTAATGTGCTTAAAAAAAGAAAATAATAATAATATATATTTTTTTTATTAATGTACATCTTTTATTTTCTGAAATATCTACAAGACCAAACACATCAGTTAATGTAATTGATCGAGTTTTATTTCCAAATTCTGGCATTAAGGCAAAACAGTTCATCGCTTGAGTTATATTAAATTCTGGGACATTTCTGAACGCTTTAAAAGATGACTTTATCACCACTGACGTCATTATATAATAACATCTTCCACCAAAAACAAATTATTTAAATTCTCTTATACGTTCCTGGTAGCGAGAAAAACACGCCATCTTCATTTCCATTTTCATTTTGGCGCCAAGTGTTACATTCGTGTTTACATCTCACTTCATAATGGTTTCTGAATAATCTATCCCACCCCCAGATATCGTTTTGAAATTGCTTGCTAAAAATAACTTTCCTCAATTAAGGTGAACTGAGGAACGCCAATTGATTGACAAGGACAAACAATTAATTTAAAAAGCTAATATGTGCATTCATTTTTGGCTTGTGTATTATTAACTGATGGTTTTTGACCCGTACGATATCAGCGGTAAATAAAAACTTTGTTCAAACTCAGTTTGCGTCTTATTTTTTTATTTTAAAGTGTGTAAAAAAGTTTTATCTGAAGTTGTATTTTGCCAATATTGATTATGTTATTCGCTGTTAATAAATACTTGGTGGAAAGGCATTGTATTAAAAGCACTCTTTTGTACTTATTTCATAACTATTTAAGAGAAACACAATATTCCTTTGCATTAATTTCCACTTTAATGTATCAAGATGACGACCGGTTTTGCTCTCGTGGCGAGCATTGTCAACTGATAATAAAAATAATTTAACAGTGCTATGTATACAAACATAAATTGAAATGAATAGGTGTAATAAACATTTGGCATTGAAAAGACTACAAATTACGGTAGAAATAATGAATAAGTGAATCTTAATTAACACAAATTAAAATGCTAAAAACCTCTAGCATGTAATTAAAAAATCATCACAGAGCAATGAAGTTCAAGTGGCGACTAATGGTAATTTCAAACATAATTGTAATTTCGGAAATTTTAACAAAGTGATCTAAAATGATACATTATAATAAGTGCAAAGGAATATTGTGTTTTCAGTTCCCTGTTCCCTTACGGTGCTAAAAAATACTTCCGATATGTTGTTGGCCCCTAAGGAACCATCTGAAAAACATGTTTTTTGAAAATGTACGTCCTGGGTTTTTACCGTCCATCAAAGTGCGATATGTGTTAAAACATGTTTTTTCATTTGATTCGTTAAGAGCCAGCAACATATCGGAAACATTTTTAGCAACGTAGGGGAAGTGTTAATACAATGCCTTTCCACCAAGTATTGACAGTGAACATTCTAAAAGTGAACATAATTATTTATTACAATCAGGTGTCGCTTATCGTGAACATTTTCTAATAACAATAGAATATTTATATTGATACAGAATCATTTATTTATACAGCTACAGAAAAAAACTAATAGAGGTGTTCCATTTTTTTTTTAAATGAACAAACCATTATTAATCCATCACCGTTGTTAAACCCCCTAATGTAATTAATAATAAATATCAATATAATTTTTCCTAATTTACCTCGAAAAATCCCATAATACTTATTGTTTTTCGAAACACTAAAGCCATATTAGTAAAAACACAATAATCCTTTGTACTTCATTCCACTTTATTTAATATGTCAGGACCGGTTTCACTCATTACGAGCATCGTCAACTGATAAGAAATATAATTAAACAGTGCTATTTATACAAAAATGAACAGTTATAAACAACAATTGGCATTGAAAAGAAATTACCAATTACATTAAAAGTGATTCTAAAATAGCACAAAATTAAAATGTTTAACACATCTAACATATAATTAAAAAGTCATCTCAGATTAATAAATTTAGAATTTTTAAATTAATTTTATTAATACATTTAGAATTTTACTAACTAGAGATATTAAATCTATAGTGAACTGTTGTATCGATCAAAACTTTTTTAAATTTAACGATAAAATCTATCAACAGTTGAATGGACTAGCAATGGGAAGTCCGCTGTCTCCCATTTAAGCTGATTTTTTCATGGATTTTTTAGAATCTAAAATTTGCAATTTAGATCTTTTTAATAATGTCATCTACTGGTACAGGTACGTAGATGATATTTTAGTTCTTTGGGGGGGGCACGGAGAGACAACTCTCCCAGTTTTTAAATAATATCAATAACGTTAATCAATATATCCAATTCACCATGGAGTTGGGTGTAAATAAAATCAACTTTTTAGATTTAACTATTGAAATAGTAAATAATCGTCGTACTTTCAAAATTTTTAGAAAAACGACTTACAGCGACAATATTATTAGTAGTTCTTCTAGACATCATATTTCGCATAAATTAGCTACCTTCCATTGTTTTATTCATCGACTTCTAATGATTCCGATGACTAAAGCAAATTTTGATTTAGAATTAGAAACCATTAAACAAATAGCAGTTAACAATGGTTATGCTACGGATATAGTAGATCATCTTTTATTTAATAAAACTAAAAAACTTGCTCTTTTAAATGTTAGCTCTGGCCTGGTGTTGGATAAACCTGTTGTTATAAAACAGTGGGTTAAATTAAATTACTTGGGTAGAGTTACAGAAAAAATCGCTAGGAAAATTGATAGAAATAAATTTAATGTAACCTTTTATAACACACTCAACTTGAGTCGTGTTTTAGTTAATTCCAAAGATAAGTTAAACTTTTTGAACCAAAGCGGTATATATTTACTCAACTGCGATTCCTGTAACGCCAAATATATTGGTCAAACAGGTAGATCGTTTAATATTAGAATCAAAGAGCATTTGAGTTGTGCTAAGAAAGGGGATGAACAGTCTTCATTTGGAAACCATCTGTTTCAAAATAATCACACTTTCGATATTAGTAGAAATTTTAAAGTTCTACATTTAAATAACAAGTCTGTCAAACTAGACAAACAGGAAATCCTAGAAATCAATAGATTCAAATTTTTACCTGATTCAGATCTTTTGAACGATCAATTAATATTTGCTAGTTCCCCGTTACTTTATCCATTGCATTAGCCCTTGTTTACTATTCTTTTATATAATTTAAAATATATTTAGGTAGGTATATATATATATATATATATATTTCTTTGTTAGAATTGATATGGTCTTTGAAATTTTTTTTTTTCAGAATCTTCCTGGCTGTCGATTTTGTTTAAGTATGTACACTTACCAACTACTTGGAAGCGGGGAAATTTTCTTAACTATCATTAAGCCTATTCACTATATTATTGTCATTATTAATGTCTTTATTTTGATTGTATCACTTTGTCAAAGAATTCCCAAATTTTAATTATGTTTGTAATTACTTTCAATTCCCATTCTAAATTTATTAATCTGAGATGACTTTTTAATTATATGTTAGATGTGTTAAACATTTTAATTTTGTGCTATTTTAGAATCACTTTTAATGTAATTGGTAATTTCTTTTCAATGCCAATTGTTGTTTATAACTGTTCATTTTTGTATAAATAGCACTGTTAAATTATATTTCTTATCAGTTGACGATGCTCGTAATGAGCGAAACCGGTCCTGACATATTAAATAAAGTGGAATGAAGTACAAAGGATTATTGTGTTTTTACTAATATAATGCCTTTCCACCAAGTATTGACAGTGAACACCCTAAAAGTGACTAAAGCCATAGTTAATAAATTGAATGTAGTATAATTTATAATTAATACCAGTTTCAATTATCCTTATTAATGTTTTTAAAAACCCCAGACTGCTTATCGTTCTTTGAAACACTAGAATCACATTTAATAAGTGCAATATTGTAATTAGAATTAGTATGTTAGAGTGAATAATATGACGCATTGTGTATCTCTTCGGAGCCAGTTTATATAGCTGAGCAAAATTTACGTTTAAGCATAGTTCTGACGATGGCGAAAGCCGAAATAGCTATCAACGCATAAAATATAAAAAAAACTGTAGGGCTAAAATACGTTGATATTTTTACCCTATTATAGGTGTTCCAGTTTATCAATTAAATATATTTGGCAATTTAATGTGACTGCAGAGTAGCATTGCATTTTATTTCATTTTTATCTTCGTATTTAATTCTGCTTTGCTGAAATCATATATTTAGCATTTCATGTTTTATGTTATGCCATTTCATGTTATGCCATCAGGACATTGAGCCTTACCGTTAGAAAAGTGACAAACAATTTTGTTTATAATGCTTTATACTTTTTCTCACTACTTTGAAAGGTTATGTTTTTATCGTTATGACGTTTCCGAACACGAGTTGCAAATCAGTCACAAGCCTTGAAAACTTTGTAACGAATACATCCTGACTGACACGTGACACTCATAAGCATAAAAAGCATTCTCATAAAAACATCCTTTGTTGATGTCCTCCATAAGATGTCAATTATGTGCACCGCACTTGGATGAAACATCGTTGGAAATTAAATTAACGATATGTAGTTTTATTTATTATATTCTATAATGTTGTGTTTTTATTAATTCGTTTATTGTATAATTATATTGTAAATTGAAAATTTAAATGTTCAAAATAATATTTGTCTAAGGTTATTATTTTTTCAATAAATGTAATTAAAAACCATATTTGTTTGACTTTTTTGTCTGTAACGCATAGCGCATACATGAACATTTTCTCTTTTTAACTGGGCGAATTGCGCGAATAATGATTGGTGAAAATGAGACCAAGTAATTTATTATTGGAGAGTATTTCTCAGTGCGATCATCATTTGTTCAACCAATCTATCGATTCCTGTTAGAAGACATGTTTGTGATGTCTTAAAACTCCCTCCCTCCCTTACGAACGATTAGCTGACCACTAATCCTATTTTAACCTTATCCTTTACATCTCTACTCTCTTCAAAAGAAGAGAGGTGGATCAACTAGGAAATAAGCAGGTCTAGTAGAAATTCGTGTTGATATTTTTTATTAGAATACCATATGCCCCACATTGGGAGTGGACATGCATTAAAAATAAAAATAGAATTGGTGAAAGGCACACTTTAACTATTTATATATATTTTTTTATTTCAGACAAATTAATCATGGAATCCAAATCACGCAAAAGATCTATTTGGAGCAATTCCTCTGCGATTTTCCTGCTGACCGCTCTTGTATTCAGCTCATTGACGTGCATCAGCAATGCTGCAGATTCCGGGAAAGGAGGCGATGACAATTGGATTGGCAGTCTTGTAGAAATCTTGGAGCTGGAGTACGAAGACCAGTGCATCGCCAGAGCTGAAGCAGACTGGGCTGTGCTGAATAGAAAACCGAAAGCTTTCGAAGAAAAGGTAAGATTGTTCGTTTTATTATTATAACTATATTAAGAATTTCATGGTTTGTGTATGGGTACTAGGCAGAACTGGCTCGAGGTTTTCTGTATCTGTGCGGTTCTAAAATCTTAGTGCGGCGCATGAGAGCCCGTTGAAAAAATTGTATTGTTAATATTTATAGTTATTTTTTATTACACAGCATTTGAAGGATTTGCAGTTGAAACCATTTGTTTTGAAAAATAATACATTGGTTCATTTTTTTTATAATTGAAAACTAGCACCTGTCACACATTCATACGTCGGTGGTTATATTATATATTTTTAAATAAATGAAGATTTTGAAAATTACTTACAATTTTTTATTGACACTCATAATGATATAAAGATTCTCAAAGTAGATGTGCATATTTGAATTAATATAATCTAATTTATACATTTTTTTTAAATAGCAAGTCTCAAGTTGTTTAATTCAAATGTTCCAAAAGCCCGAGAAAGCGCGTCAATTTTCCGGGAATATATATTTTGGGGTGTCATTACATTGCATGATATGTACGTTGAGTGTTGATACATATCCATTTCAGCCGTTAACTGCAGAGCCACAAGTGTATTTATATTTGGCTCGTATTTTTATGGTCAGAATTTAAATAACACTGGTCAGAACTGGACAGAATCAGTCAGAATAAATAATCATAATTTAAATGAAATTAAAAAAAAACCCTAACCTAACCTAACCTACTAACCAAAATTGTTATTAAATATTTTGACCGTTTAATATTTTTATTCTGAACAAAAATTGATTTAAATTCTGACCATTTAATTTGTTTCCTTTATATTTAAGGCCACGTTTGCAGGTCCATGGTCAAGGTTAAGAAACGAACTTTAAATATTGAACTTAAATTTATGACGTGCAAAACTGGTAAATTAATTTAAAACATCGAAAAAAAATTACAATAACAACAACCTAAAAATATGAACAAAACTAGTTTCCGTTTATGTACGCTTTTCTTGATGGCATATTTTTTTTCGTTGGTTGAAAAAACAACAAAACGGAATTCCACTTTATTTTTTGAATTTGTTACGCTTTCGTTTGACATTTATGGCTAATTAATTCTTTTAAAAATAGTCACGTTTTTAATATATTTTTTCATTAATGTATAATATTGTTTTTAAAATAAAACATTGCGCTGAGATTAACTATTTTATTCACAAAAAATATATCAGCTTAAGGAACCACCTAAAAAAATATCCTTTGTGGAATATTATATAAAATTACTATAAAGGAAAATTTAATCAAATGAAATGTTTTCAAAATTTCAGAAAGCTTAATTTATCAGTTACATTAATGTTTGTAATAAAATTATTTAACAATTTTTCTGATAATAGATGTCACTGTTGAATTAAAATAATACTAGCTGTAAGCCCGTTGACTTCAACGGAGAGATTTTTGTTGCATTTTTAAGTAGTCAGAAAAGTTACTGGCGTGAAAAATAAATTACTAACCTATTTATTGAATAATCCAGAAATTCTGATAGTAAAAGAAATATCTCGGGGCGTATATCGACAGCCCTGCCCTGCAGTATTTAAATTGTAAATTATTTATTTTTGGAATAATGTTCTAGTTTGCTAACAACTATTTTTCGTAATAGCAGAAATTTTGTAAATTATTTAATTTTTGGAATAATGTTTATGTTTGCTAACAACCATTTTTCTTAGAAGCAGAAATTTCGTTAATTATTTTATTTTTGGTATAATTTTTAAGTTTGCTAACAATTATTTTTCATAGTAGCAAAAATAGTCCTTGTAAATTACTTAATTTTTGGAATAATGTTTAAGTTTGCTAACAATTATTTTTTCTATTAGCAGAAATAGACCTCGTAAATTATTTAATTTTTGGAATAATGTTTAAATTTGCTAACAACCATTTTTCATAGTAGCAAAAATAGTCCTTGTAAATTACTTAATTTTTGGAATAATGTTTAAGTTTGCTAACAATTATTTTTCCTATTAGCAGAAATAGACCTCGTAAATTATTTAATATTTGGAATAATGTTTAAGTTTGCTAACAACCATTTTTCTTAGAAGCAGAAATTTCGTTAGTTATTTTGTTTTTGGTATAATTTTTAAGTTTGCTAACAATTATTTTTCATAGTAGCAAAAATAGTCCTTGTAAATTACTTAATTTTTGGAATAATGTTTAAGTTTGCTAACAATTATTTTTCCTATTAGCAGAAATAGACCTCGTAAATTATTTAATTTTTGGAAAAATGTTTAAGTTTGCTAACAACCATTTTTCTTAGAAGCAGAAATTTCGTTAGTTATTTTGTTTTTGGTATAATTTTTAAGTTTGCTAACAATTATTTTTCATAGTAGCAAAAATAGTGCTTGTAAATTACTTAATTTTTGGAATAATGTTTAAGTTTGCTAACAATTATTTTTCTTATTAGCAGAAATAGACCTCGTAAATTATTTAATATTTGGAATAATGTTTAAGTTTGCTAACAACCATTTTTCTTAGAAGCAGAAATTTCGTTAATTATTTTGTTTTTTGTATAATTTTTAAGTTTGCTAACAATTATTTTTCATAGTAGCAAAAATAGTCCTTGTAAATTACTTAATTTTTGGAATAATGTTTAAGTTTGCTAACAACCATTTTTCTTAGAAGCAGAAATTTCGTTAATTATTTTATTTTTGGAATAATGTTTAAGTTTGCTAACAATTATTTTTTCTATTAGCAGAAATAGACCTCGTAAATTATTTAATTTTTGGAATAATGTTTAAATTTGCTAACAACCATTTTTCATAGTAGCAAAAATAGTCCTTGTAAATTACTTAATTTTTGGAATAATGTTTAAGTTTGCTAACAATTATTTTTCCTATTAGCAGAAATAGACCTCGTAAATTATTTAATATTTGGAATAATGTTTAAGTTTGCTAACAACCATTTTTCTTAGAAGCAGAAATTTCGTTAATTATTTTGTTTTTGGTATAATTTTTAAGTTTGCTAACAATTATTTTTCATAGTAGCAAAAATAGTGCTTGTAAATTACTTAATTTTTGGAATAATGTTTAAGTTTGCTAACAATTATTTTTCTTATTAGCAGAAATAGACCTCGTAAATTATTTAATTTTTGGAATAATGTTTAAGTTTGCTAACAACCATTTTTCATAGTAGCAAAAATAGTCCTTGTAAATTACTTAATTTTTGGAACAATGTTTAAGTTTGCTAACAACCATTTTTCTTAGAAGCAGAAATTTCGTAAATTATTTTATTTTTGGTATAATTTTTAAGTTTGCTAACAATTATTTTTCCTATTAGCAGAAATAGACCTCGTAAATTATTTAATATTTGGAATAATGTTTAAGTTTGCTAACAACCATTTTTCTTAGAAGCAGAAATTTCGTTAGTTATTTTGTTTTTGGTATAATTTTTAAGTTTGCTAACAATTATTTTTCATAGTAGCAAAAATAGTCCTTGTAAATTACTTAATTTTTGGAATAATGTTTAAGTTTGCTAACAATTATTTTTCCTATTAGCAGAAATAGACCTCGTAAATTATTTAATTTTTGGAATAATGTTTAAGTTTGCTAACAACCATTTTTCTTAGAAGCAGAAATTTCGTTAATTATTTTATTTTTGGTATAATTTTTAAGTTTGCTAACAATTATTTTTCATAGTAGCAAAAATAGTCCTTGTAAATTACTTAATTTTTGGAATAATGTTTAAGTTTGCTAACAATTATTTTTCTTATTAGCAGAAATAGACCTCGTAAATTATTTAATTTTTGGAATAATGTTTAAGTTTGCTAACAACCATTTTTCATAGTAGCAAAAATAGTCCTTGTAAATTACTTAATTTTTGGAATAATGTTTTAGTTTGCTAACAATTATTTTTCCTATTAGCAGAAATAGACCTCGTAAATTATTTAATTTTTGGAATAATGTTTAAGTTTGCTAACAACCATTTTTCTTAGAAGCAGAAATTTCGTTAATTATTTTGTTTTTGGTATAATTTTTAAGTTTGCTAACAATTATTTTTCATAGTAGCAAAAATAGTGCTTGTAAATTACTTAATTTTTGGAATAATGTTTAAGTTTGCTAACAATTATTTTTCTTATTAGCAGAAATAGACCTCGTAAATTATTTAATTTTTGGAATAATGTTTAAGTTTGCTAACAACCATTTTTCATAGTAGCAAAAATAGTCCTTGTAAATTACTTAATTTTTGGAACAATGTTTAAGTTTGCTAACAACCATTTTTCTTAGAAGCAGAAATTTCGTAAATTATTTTATTTTTGGTATAATTTTTAAGTTTGCTAACAATTATTTTTCCTATTAGCAGAAATAGACCTCGTAAATTATTTAATATTTGGAATAATGTTTAAGTTTGCTAACAACCATTTTTCTTAGAAGCAGAAATTTCGTTAGTTATTTTGTTTTTGGTATAATTTTTAAGTTTGCTAACAATTATTTTTCATAGTAGCAAAAATAGTCCTTGTAAATTACTTAATTTTTGGAATAATGTTTAAGTTTGCTAACAATTATTTTTCCTATTAGCAGAAATAGACCTCGTAAATTATTTAATTTTTGGAATAATGTTTAAGTTTGCTAACAACCATTTTTCTTAGAAGCAGAAATTTCGTTAATTATTTTATTTTTGGTATAATTTTTAAGTTTGCTAACAATTATTTTTCATAGTAGCAAAAATAGTCCTTGTAAATTACTTAATTTTTGGAATAATGTTTAAGTTTGCTAACAATTATTTTTCTTATTAGCAGAAATAGACCTCGTAAATTATTTAATTTTTGGAATAATGTTTAAGTTTGCTAACAACCATTTTTCATAGTAGCAAAAATAGTCCTTGTAAATTACTTAATTTTTGGAATAATGTTTAAGTTTGCTAACAACCATTTTTCATAGTAGCAAAAATAGTCCTTGTAAATTACTTAATTTTTGGAACAATGTTTAAGTTTGCTAACAACCATTTTTCTTAGAAGCAGAAATTTCGTAAATTATTTTATTTTTGGTATAATTTTTAAGTTTGCTAACAATTATTTTTCATAGTAGCAAAAATAGTCCTTGTAAATTACTTAATTTTTGGAATAATGTTTAAGTTTGCTAACAATTATTTTTCCTATTAGCAGAAATAGACCTCGTAAATTATTTAATATTTGGAATAATGTTTAAGTTTGCTAACAACCATTTTTCTTAGAAGCAGAAATTTCGTTAATTATTTTATTTTTGGTATAATTTTTAAGTTTGCTAACAATTATTTTTCATAGTAGCAAAAATAGTGCTTGTAAATTACTTAATTTTTGGAATAATGTTTAAGTTTGCTAACAATTATTTTTCTTATTAGCAGAAATAGACCTCGTAAATTATTTAATTTTTGGAATAATGTTTAAGTTTGCTAACAACCATTTTTCATAGTAGCAAAAATAGTCCTTGTAAATTACTTAATTTTTGGAACAATGTTTAAGTTTGCTAACAACCATTTTTCTTAGAAGCAGAAATTTCGTAAATTATTTTATTTTTGGTATAATTTTTAAGTTTGCTAACAATTATTTTTCCTATTAGCAGAAATAGACCTCGTAAATTATTTAATATTTGGAATAATGTTTAAGTTTGCTAACAACCATTTTTCTTAGAAGCAGAAATTTCGTTAGTTATTTTGTTTTTGGTATAATTTTTAAGTTTGCTAACAATTATTTTTCATAGTAGCAAAAATAGTCCTTGTAAATTACTTAATTTTTGGAATAATGTTTAAGTTTGCTAACAATTATTTTTCCTATTAGCAGAAATAGACCTCGTAAATTATTTAATTTTTGGAATAATGTTTAAGTTTGCTAACAACCATTTTTCTTAGAAGCAGAAATTTCGTTAATTATTTTATTTTTGGTATAATTTTTAAGTTTGCTAACAATTATTTTTCATAGTAGCAAAAATAGTCCTTGTAAATTACTTAATTTTTGGAATAATGTTTAAGTTTGCTAACAATTATTTTTCCTATTAGCAGAAATAGACCTCGTAAATTATTTAATATTTGGAATAATGTTTAAGTTTGCTAACAACCATTTTTCTTAGAAGCAGAAATTTCGTTAGTTATTTTGTTTTTGGTATAATTTTTAAGTTTGCTAACAATTATTTTTCATAGTAGCAAAAATAGTCCTTGTAAATTATTTAATTTTTGGAATAATGTTTATGTTTGCTAACAACCATTTTTCTTAGAAGCAGAAATTTCGTTAATTA
This sequence comes from Himalopsyche anomala, assembly GCA_031772345.1. NCBI lineage: Eukaryota > Metazoa > Arthropoda > Insecta > Trichoptera > Rhyacophilidae > Himalopsyche > Himalopsyche anomala. The sequence goes on along the minus strand of CM062836.1, from coordinate 3,190,450 downwards.
TTTTATTTTTGGTATAATTTTTAAGTTTGCTAACAATTATTTTTCATAGTAGCAAAAATAGTCCTTGTAAATTACTTAATTTTTGGAATAATGTTTAAGTTTGCTAACAATTATTTTTCTTATTAGCAGAAATAGACCTCGTAAATTATTGAATTTTTGGAATAATGTTTAAGTTTGCTAACAACCATTTTTCATAGTAGCAAAAATAGTCCTTGTAAATTACTTAATTTTTGGAATAATGTTTAAGTTTGCTAACAATTATTTTTCCTATTAGCAGAAATAGACCTCGTAAATTATTTAATATTTGGAATAATGTTTAAGTTTGCTAACAACCATTTTTCTTAGAAGCAGAAATTTCGTTAATTATTTTGTTTTTGGTATAATTTTTAAGT